>JAGVSP010001154.1:0-49332 GCA_022494985.1 Micrasema minimum
TTTCATTGCGTTTTCGTTTTAAATCGTCTTCATTATTAAAAGTTGTAAGGTTTTATATGTTATTTATTTATTTAAATTTTCTGCACAGCTAAATGTTCTAGTTATTGCTATGTATGTAATAAATATCACCAACCAACCCTCAATTTAAATAAATAATTAATATTAATTATACCAAAGTGATTTGATAAGCAGATAGAGCTTACAATTATATTTAATTTACATGCCTAACTTTCTACTACTATTTACTCTATGACTAAAATGAGATTTCTTGAAATTTGCGGTAAATATTCACTTTAATATAAGTATTATAAAATATCCAGAAATGAATGAATCACATGAAGTAATATTATTTTACTGGGAGTTTAAGCCCAGAACCCAGCATTTTAAGATTAGATCACTGGGTCATCATATTATGTATAATATGTCTAAAACTTAATTATGTATAATAGTCTTCATATGTCTTCATAACTTATAAAAGCTGATTTAAAATTTTACTACGTACACACTCGGGCTTTGAACAGCATTGTCCGTTTTCCTTTTCCTATTTAATTTTTCTTGTATTTCTACAAAGCTTTTATTTTTCGTCTCAGGGACGCAGAAGTGCGTAAAAGCCAAACCGAAATAACAGCAGCCGGCGAAAATCCAAAACGCCACATACACCCCAGCAGAATCAGCTACCACTAGGTACAATTTAGAGACAGAAAAGGCCATAAATGACCCGTAGATACTCCCACAAGAGACCGCTATGCTTTTGACATTGGTAGGGAAATATTCACTGAGTAAAACGTATCCTAAAGACCCTATTCCTACGCTGTAGCAGACGCAGAAGACCATGATGGAAGCCAGAGGGATCCAGGATATGGCTGCCATGGTCTCCTCAGGGTACTCCAAGTAGTCCTGGAGATAGAAGTAGGTTCCTATGGCCGTGAGGGAGATGGAGTGACCGATTGATGAGAAGTAAAGAAGAGGTTTTCTTCCAAGTTTGTCTGTTGCTACTGTTGCTATGATTCCTGAAGTAAAAATGTTTTTTAAATGACAATTTCTTTATAATCATCAGATTCAATAATTATGATTGTTAAATTATTTTTTAAAGACAAGATATTGACTTATTGTTACTAAAATATATTTATTAAAAAACGAAATATCATTTTAATATCATTGTAATTTTGGCAACTTCTTTTAGGTTTTTATTATCGTTTATATTGGTAATATATCTATATAAGACGCATTGAGCATTAATTTTCAGTCAACAATAATTCTAAGTAAAACACAAGAAACCATGATTTATTGGTATAAACCATAAAACCATGGTATAAATAAAAAAATTTAGCGTAAATATAAAAGTAAAACTTGTAGAAAAAGCGGTGTTTTTTTTTTTGTTTTTAAGGATTTTGTTTTGTTATCTGAGGAATAAATTAAATTTGGTGACTGATATTGCTCAGCGCCATCTAAATGAGGCTTAAAAAAAGCAACATTATTTAGATCTTATTTTTCTAGAATAAAAAAAAAGTTGTTGCAAAAATTGATATGAAATTTATCTCAACATCTATAGTAAAAAAATAGATTCTCAAATTTTGGTACCTATCTAGCTTAATTTTATTTCATTCTTCATTCTATTTTATCTTCAACTTTTGCAAGGATTTTATACTTCTCTATCATAATACAGAAAATATACTTTACCTGAAATAACTTGAAGCACTCCATACAGGATTGTAGTAATACTTGAATCCAGGGAAGTACTTGTTGCTTCGAATATAATCTGCATGTATGATATAATAGCCATATTACCACAAAGCTGCTGCAGACTTCTAATACCTTTATAATATAACAAAATTAACGCAAGGTTTATTTCAGATTTCCCATCACAAACAAATACTTTGCTCTATAAACATTCGAAAATTATCAAAGTATAGTATTCAACATGAGTGGTTTTGATTTGAGAATGCTGATAAGTCAGTCATCAATTTCCACGAGAAAATCGGCCAACATTAATTTTTGTGAGTTTTTGGATTATATTGTATCATTATCATAATTTACAAATTAATCTGCAATACACATATTTATCACACCGTGAATTCTAAACTGCCCTACAAAAATTCAACTTTTTGAAAATCAATTTTATTTTATTTCTGTTTCCTATACTGTTCCATACTGTTTCATTAAATTCGAATTTTTTTAAATTTTGATTTCTCGACATAGGAAAGAGATAGAAACATGATTCTTCTACAAAAATATGGCGGCCAGTGTGAGCTATGACGTGGTATTCTCAGTTCATTTAACGACCAATTAAGACTTAGTGAGGTAAAGTATTCATGGTACGTTATGTGGAGCACGTGGATTCTACAAACTGCTGACTAAGGTTTAAGTAGGTGAGTACCAGTGGCGGTCCGTCCATGCATGCTTTGCATGCAGACCATGCCTATATACTATCGGAAAACGATGTACCTACTGGTACAATAAAATAAATAAATAAATATTAATTTTAATGTGAACATTTTTTTTCATTAATAATTTTCATAATTTAAATTCTGCTGAAATATACGTTTCGCGGCTTTTATTTTCGTTAATTGATCGATATTATGTTTATCAAATAAATTAAACAGATTTTAAAAATATAGGAATTGTGTTTCTTTCCTTCCCATGACCGCATGCCCGACTTCAAAAGTCACCGACCGCCACTGGTGGGTACATAACTTACCAACAATAATGAAAATAGCCCTTCTATAAATTTTATTAGAAAACAGCTCCTGTAATCCGCCGCGTCTTTCCAAATCCTCTTTTACATTTAATTCTATTTCATCAAGTTCTTTATCTAGCTTCTAAAAAAACAAATTAGTAATTAGAGAAGTTATTAAATATATCTCCTGGTTTCCAGCAGATGTGGACGTGGACTAGACGATATAAAGAGTACGGCAGAATCCAGAAAGCAGCTCCAAGCCCAAAAAAGACTACATTGGATCAACAAAAGGGAAGAATATGGAATATAAGAAGAAGAATACAAAGGAGAAAGAAAAGTAGTGCTATAGCCAATATTATTAAAGTAGAAAATAAAGTACAATTTGACATCTCAACAGAGATGAGAAGTTTGGAAGGGAATATGGATATCTCGGCGTTTACAGGGCTTATGACCTGTCATTGGCGGGATTAAGTAGCCACTTGATGTATTACAACATTCCCCATTTAAACGGTTAGCAATTTTCTCCACAGAGAGTGTTCACATGTGAAGCGTCGCGCCATTTCACTGTATATATACAAGTTCTGATAGTTGGCAGATATGGATATCAAATACTAGGTGAAACGGATTCCAGATCTATTTAATCGGCTCCCAAAAAGTATTTATGAAGAAAAAAATATTATTAAATTAAAAAAAAACCTTAAGACCCTCTTAAAGTAAAGGGCACACAGTGATTTGTTGCAACACTACCTACTTAAAATAAGAATATACTTATAATGTTAGATAATTTGTGTAATAAAAATAAGAAGAAAAAAAAAGTATTAAAATGTAATGTAACCCGCAGACAAGCCCCGGCTTTGCGGGAACAATAAATACATTTTATGTATTGTTTATAAAAACATGTTTACTTTAAAATAAAATATTTAAAAAAAAATTTTAAAAAAAGATGTCAAATTGTAATTATTAGCCCGTAATGGGTGAAATCCAGTTTTTGTCTACAAGTATTTGGACACACTCAAAATGTTGTTTAAGAAAATAAAGTAGTTTATATTGTTTTAGAGAGCTTGGTGTTCTTATTCGAAAAACGTTACACTATCTACAAAATCGATTACAAAACTTTACCTACGGTACCTACCCCTTAAACAATTATAAATAAAAAAATAAAGACGAACTTACTGTAATATCTTCCGCATCTCTAAGTCTCAACATGGATTCCCTAGCCTTCGCTTTATCTCCTTTGATGAGGAAGTAGTAAGGAGATTCAGGAATAGTTAGGCATAGCAGGAAAAACACAACTGGAAATCCAACAGTGATGTAGGCCACAGTTTGGTAGGAAAAGAAAGGACCTATGCTGTAAGACATAAGACTCCCAATATTCATGCCGAAGTTGAGACTGGAGCTAAGAGCACCTCTTACTTCTTTTTCGGCTATTTCACCGCAGTACATTGACGTTACCTGAAAATAAAAATTGTACTTTACTTTATTATATTTATCAATATCAGTAGGAACTTTCTTTATTTGAGAATAAGAAATAAATACAAGTGGAGAACATAATTAAAGACATTGAAAGATACGTACTACTAGTCCCATACCAAGACTGACTCCAGCAAGCAGTTGAGCGGCAAATAGATAGGCAGATGATGTAGAAAACATTATGAGAAACTAAAACGAGGAAAGTGTGGATCTAGTTATTTTAAATCGTGTAGAGAATATGCATATGTGTAAGTCAAATATTTAAAAAATGCAAATAATACAAGAATATCACAGTCAAGTATGTATTCATACATACAGCTATATATAGGGTTTTCCAATAGGGATGATACAATTTAAAATTTTAAAAAAAAAAACATTAATAATCAGTGAGACACAAAATTTTTGTTTTATTTGAAAGGTTACATTATGTCATTATGTATAGAAAATAACATCATTCAAATGACCACCACGACTTCTCCGTACGTACTGCATTCTGTGAACCCAATTTTCCATCACTTTTTCACGTAAATTTGGCTGTATTTCATCAATAGCACGTTCAATGTTGATTTTTAATTGCTCAATTGCTGTTGGATTATCAACATAAACTTGTGACTTAACATACCCCCAAAGAAAGAAATCACAAGGTGTTAAATCACACGACCTGTGAGGATAATTAACTGGACCATTTGTTGAGATAATTTCATCACCAATTTTTTTTTCTTCAATAAATGGTTAAGGTGGCTATGGTGTGTGGCTATGGTGTGGTTAAATTTTGTTAAGGTGGCTATGGTGTGGCAGGTGGCACCGTCTTGTTAAAACCACATATCCTCCAGATTATTCTCAACAACAGCAGGAAAAAAAAAACATTTAACATTGTTCTGTATCGTTCTCCATTGACTGTTACTCTTCGACCATTTTCTTCAAAGAAATATGGACCAATCACTCCACCAGCATGAATTACACACCACACAGTGATTTTGAATTGAGCACTGAATTTAACACTTTCTAAACGTTGTTGAAGCGTGCATCTTTCCATTATTAAATGGCATAACCTACTGAACACAAATGACATAAAGAATGTCAAAAAATAATACGCAATGTTGCCATTATAACCATTTTAAATTGTATCATCTCTATTGGAAAACCTGTATTATACAGTATAGCTTCATCTGATAATAATCAAATTAAGTATGTATTATCCAGGAGTTTTAACTAGACTTGTACATTTCTAGACTGACATCAGTCTAGCTACCAAGCAACTAGGAATGAATCCGAAGTCAACATTAGAGCACTACAAAAGAGCTTATTAAATAACCTCTTTGGAACTTACCCATGCACTGCAGTACGGCCAAGCTGATATTAGCATCGTGGTCTTTCTTCCTAGCCTGTCCACTATTAGTCTAGCTATCAAGCAGCCAGGCATGGAACCAAGCGTCAGCATTGATACTATCCATGAACTTTCATCCTTGTAAAAATATAACATAATTATGCATCTAAAATTAAATACATGTCATTTTTTGAACTTTTAAAAGAACTATATTTGACCTACTCTCGTGATTTGGAAGCCAGCAGTGCCATCTAGTAGCTTTGGAAGAGCGGGTGAAGCCCAGCCCATGTGGAGACCAGCACAAACTAATCCCAGCATTGCTAAAAATTATAAACGTTATCAAATTACATTTTATAATACTTTTACTTATGCTGACAAAATAATGAATCTTATGAAATTTATGTTAGAAGCACTAACTTTGTAGTAAAGTTATTCAATATAAACCATTTAAATAAAACTCTTTGTTTTTAACTACTTTTTATTAATAAAACTCCCAACTGGTTTCAAGGCAACGCCTGTTTTTTTTAAAGGGTACATTTGAAATGGAAACATGATGTTATAAAAAGTAGTTAAAAACAAAGAGCTTTATTAAAATAGTTTATAATAGTTTAGTTTTTTTATTTGTGAAATCAAACTTATGCATAATACTACAATGCACTGACTCGACATGGACCATCTAGTGAGTCGGGGCAGGTCATTGGCATGGGTCTCTACCGATTGAGTTGCTATCCCATTATTGTGATTATTATTGTGAAATTTGTGAAATGTAATAATAAATAAAATAAAATAATTCATTGTTATATTGGCTCAAAAAATGTCTTTAGATTGAAAAAAAAAAATAGAGCAAGGTCACAATAAACTACGATGGTCAGCCGCCTTCATTCAGCGTTCTAGAATACATCGTTTCTAATTATGATAATTTTTTAATTTACCAGTTATTTTTTTAGTTTCATTTCTCTATAAGAACACCTTTAAATAACGGAACAAAAATTATAAATGAATAAAATAATCCTGAATTTAATAATAAACAATGAAAGAAACTACTGTAAAAACTTTGATAAACGCTAAAATCCTCGCAAAGTATCAGTTGTCACGCCATGGACCGCCTCGGAGGGATTCCCCCCTAACCTCCGCTAAATGGCAGGCACCGAATTCTGTTCTTACTTCTTACCAATGAAGGCCGAGGTGTATTGTGTGACGCGGCCGCTCCGCACACGCAACATATTGTGGGGAACTTTCTTCTAATCCTGGACAATGGACCCTGTAACAACGTACAAACTACATTAAATAAATAACATAAGGCTTCGTTCAAACCATATTATCTTTTGATTTTGGTAAAGCAACGTTTGTTGAACTCCTGAAAATTGACAACTATGCAATTAGGAGAGTTAAAATTTCTCATTAGATATTACTATGTATATAATTATACTTTGATATGTTTTTAATTACAAAAAGAGGGGGGGGGCTTAGTAATCAGTTTTTTGAGAAGGCAGGGTGATAAGCCCTACGCTTCCGAGAACTGCGGGACGTGGAATTGACTTTTTTTTTTTAATATTCTTTTTTTAAAAATTTATTTGTACATATATATATGGTTAAATTCCCGCTAAACTACTAAACAGTTGAGCAGGGATTTGCTCTCTATTACATAATGGTTTTTTTTTAAACATATACATTTTTCGGTATCAAGGTTCGTAGGTTTTCACGGCCTTCAGAATACAGATGGTGTTTTTCTGGATGAATTCAGCCCTGAAGATGGACACTGCAATGTGCTCCGAAACGTCGGCAACACAAAGCCCACAAACACGGCATAATAACCCAGAAAAACACTATCTGTATTTTTCGGTATTATTAGATATTATTTAACAGAATGTATTTAAAAATAAATATATATATTTAACTGAATCATTTTTTGAATTCTTCTTTCGTCTTCTTTTTTTTCTCTTCATTTTGTATTTTTTCTTCAGGCAGTCTATTTAAAATACGTGGGTTATACATGCCCTGGTCTTGTCTCCGTACACATTTAGCGCTCTATATATTTTTTCCTTTTATTTTTTGCCGCGTTCCATATGCATTAGAAGGACGCGCGGGAGCTGGCGGCCGATCCATGGCCTGGGGCAATTTGTGGAATCCATATGCTCCACATAGAGAGCGGATATGGGTATGATGATAAATTACAAAAAAAACGGTTTTGCGAAAACAGAAATCTCGTTCGAACATTTATGCTAAAAATTAAACCCAAAATGCCCGTATTCTCAGTATTCAAAATTGGACTGAAAACGTCAATTTCAATTACATTGTGAACATGAAACGTTTTCGTGCTTTTTTGCACTTGCGGAAGATATTTCGGATGGGAATTTTTTTATCACAATTTATTAGTTTAAAAAGGTTTATCAATATATTTTTTAATTTATTAAAGTGCGTTCGTTCGGACCTAACCGTGTAAACCGAGCTTTAGAAAGCTTATCATTTCTTTCCTCAGGATGTATTGTTTTTAATGACGGTGGGTGGTCATTTCGGTTTGGTTGTTTGTAATATAATGAGCGGGAATCTCTTTCACAGAATGCGTGAGAGATAAAACAAATAAACGAAATTTCGCTGATAGAGTTTTTGTGAGTTTCTTTACCGAGCGTAGTAATTAGCACTTTTTCCACTAATGTTTTTGAACATGTTATGGCGCCTGCCTAGCGAACTGATTTGCCAGATGATGTATCAATTTATTTAATAATCCTTTGACGTACTTACGGTATTGAATTACTTACTTGAAACTTTTATGCGGTACTATTTTCTCAATGCTGATGTACATTTATTTATAATAAATCAGTCAATCAACATGGCCCAGGACTGGAAAGAAATGGAGGTAAATGTTGCTGTTTATTTCTGTCCAGTAAATTATAGATGCTCAGCATTAAGTATTTACACTTTTTAATTCACTTTACACAAACTATTTAGCATAAACTGTTAATTTACTTTCAAACACTACCAAATACTTAATACCAATCTGTAAATATTTATACATTATCTTTTATTTAACTCCAGGTTTATTTTATTATTCTTGCACGCTGTCAATCAAGTAATGCAATTTAAATTATATTCAGTGATATATACAAATCACAATTTCTTATCTTTACAAAAATTATTCAATTGAATTAATCAAGCTTGGAAAATCTACAAGATATTCTACCATTTATAATACAAAAAGGGTGTAATTTTTTATTCTTAGGTAAATGTATTTTTTTTAATGGTCGTAAAAAAATTCTACGAATTTACTTTTCTAGTATTTGCAATCAGAATAAGTAGGGGCAGAATGGATTTAGGCACAAACAGGCTATAATTTATTATTTGTTGAAAATATTTAAGTTACCTACTGAATGTACCTATGTATTTATAAATTTACGAGCATGTTACATTTGTAAAATTGTATACTAGCTTATTAGTACATTAATTTATATACTACTATTATTACAACTGTTACATACCGTTTTATATTTGTGACGTTTGTTTTCCACTGTTATATAAGGTGGATTGTTTACAACTGTATCTTTTATTTATTTATTTATTAACCGTTTTATTATTTGTGACGTTGTTTCCACATCACACTTTATCGGACATCCTGTTACACATTGGTTAAAATTTTTTTTTTAGTAAAACAAAACAATATTTTGATAATATAATTAAATTGATAATAATTTAATTATAAATAACTTAATCAATAAATTTTGAAGGGAAATTTCAAATCAACTTTCCTTGTGGCCACTTTTAGCTGGGCTAATGTAAACAAATTTACCTGACTAGGTCGATAAATATAAAATCGAACTTTCTTTATGAACAATCAATACATCCACTTGACATTGTTTTTGCCTTATTTTTAAACATGCTCGTTCACAGTTTGTTAACGTGATTATTTATTATGGCACATCATTTTAGTTTTCAAGAGTTAATTAAATTTTACTGACCATAGTATATCTGATGGTGTTAAATTTTATTGACCATATGCCGAAAATTCTCTATCAATCAATCAATAAAGAATCACCCTTTTTTGTAGATACATATTTGCAATTTATTACAAATTCCCCATGATATTGTGTTTAAGATAAAGGCCTCTTAGATTTGTTTTAGATATCGTGAAAGATAAACAAATATGTATGTGTACGTAATTTATTCTTAACGTGACTAATGGGAATCGCTTTCAGTAAGTAGATCAAAATCAAAAGCATTGAGGATTTTCCAAAAGATGAAATAAAAAAGAATTCTGATTGAATTGTAACCAAGAAATTAACGAGAAAAAATTATAATAAAAAAATAAATAAAAATATCTGCACTTTTTAAGGGAAAAAAACTGTACACTTTCTGGTCCAGTTTGCAAACTGTCCTGTATAATACAAAAGCTGGATGTAATATTGAATGATTGGCGCAATGTTTGGCTGACCAAATAATTTAATTTTTTATAATGTAAAAATTTAAGTAGATGTAGACGTATTAAACGCTTTTAAAAATGTAGAAAAACAAACATATCTATGTCAACAATTTTCCTGTGTTAAACATCCAAATTATCGTCAAGTTATTAAACTTACGATTGGCTTTAAAAGATAAATACATAGGTATTTATCGTGTCTTTTGACAGACTGAACATATTTCTGAACAAAAAACTGTACAGTTTTCAGTCCCGCGTAAAGTGCTATTATCTAATAATTACTATGGTAAATACTAATATTACTATGGGTACTAAAAAAAAATATCACACCCGATTGAGACAAGATTAGTTTCGGCACAGCGGCTGAGGCAGCCTCGGCAGGTAAACTATATTACGTGAAAAGAACATTGGCGTGTGTTATTCCAAATTTAATCAATCGGCTTTCAAAAAAGTATTTATGGAGAAAAAAAATACTGATTAGCCATTTAAAAAAACATTAAGACCCTCTTCATAGGGCACGCACGTCGATTTTTTTCCGACTTCTTACATGCCTACTTAAAACACTTGTTTTTTACTTATACATGCCATGTCTTTCTCGCTTCCTCGACTTCTACATCTAAATAAAAAAAGAAAAAAAAAAAGTAACCTCTTAAAGGACACACAGTGATTGTTATGCATGTAACCTACTTTATAATAAGAATATACTTGTAATGTAATAAAATAAAAAAGAAAAAAAAAAAAAAAAATATTAATCATGTAATGTAACCCGCAGAATAGCCCCGGCTTCAATAAATACTGTGTCTATAAAATATGTTTATTTCAATTAAAAAATTTAAAAAAAAATATAATATCATATAAAAAGTTTGTAATTTTACCATCTTTAAATAAATTATATTTTTTATGCATACAGAACAACTTGTTTATTGTTAAAAAATAGTGTAGAATGATATTCTAGAATAGAGAATATTCTAGTCCCTTTTGTAATGATTAGAATTTTACGACCACACAGGGATAAACAAGGGCCCGTTGCCATGAATAATTTTATAGGTATTTTTGATAAAATCGCGTCAAAACACGCCTCACTTTTATATTATGTGTCATAATATCAGAATATGGTTTAACTTTATTACATCGATATGTATTCATACAGACATAGGCCACTTTGTCAGACAATATTATTTATGAAAGATAATAAAAATGGTAATCATTTAAAATACCAAAAACACGACGAGGAAATTGTTGCCAATCATGCATAAATTTAAGAGCGAAAAGAAAAACGAGACAAGTCGCTGTAATACTGTGTTCTCTGATAAATTATTTCAAATCATATTCAATTAGGAATGCATAACGTTAGAAATTAGTTGAAGGTAATACGTAAGAAATCTATTTATTATATTTAAAAGTAGCCCCGAAATTGAAATATCTGAATAGGTATCATCATCAGGTTCTCGCATTAAGATTCTTCTATGTAAATACCTGGTGTAACTTTGTTTAAATATATTGATGTTAAATTTAAATTAGAGCAGAGGCAAGGCTGAGATAAGCATTATCGACAAAATTAAGAAAGGTCTTTTACCATGGTTCGGTTATGTGGAGCGAATGGATGATGAAAGAACGGCTAAAAAAATATACGATGCGACTGTGCCTGGATGTAGAAGTCGAGGAAGGCCGAGAAAGACATGGCATGATCAAGTAAAACAAGTGCTTGATGAGAAGATGTTTGAATGTGGAGGAAGCAAGAGAAGCGTGCCAGGACAGAGTGGTGTGGCGTATTGAACTGGTCACTTATTGTTGAATTGCTAGTCCTTTTGAAACATGGACGACAGTAAAATGTCACAACAAAAGAAATCTGATTTGCTGAGGTTTATGCTATTTTCTTTCATCCGGGTTAGTTCTCAAAGATTTCATATTTCTTGGTTTAACTAATATCTAATAAATTTCTTCGATATTATTTTCACAGTGTCTAATCCAAAAATCATAATAATATGTCTTGAAAAACTTGATAATCTTTAAAATTTGCATTATTTTAATGCATTGTTTTGTTAGTATTTATCTTTAATTACTGCTGTATATTATGTATTTATTATTGCTATTACGTGAAATGTACTTACTTTTATTATAATGTAAATGCCCATCGGGCGTAGATGTACAAATAAATAAATAAATAAAATAAAAAATAATGTAAACATATTTTTGGGAAAACCTATGAAACGCCAAAACATTATCACCTTTTACTGATATGACGGTATATTAATAGGTTTTTGTTTTAATTATTTCATAATAAACTTGATTATTGAGATTGTTATGTATGTCCATTATCTACCTACCTTCAGCCGACACTAGAAAAAGAAGAGGAAGCAAAAATTATATTTTGTACTTCGGTATACGAGTAAAATGTCTTTTTTACAGATGGTTTGGAACTGTCAAACAAAACACTCAATTTTTCGCCCATGTCTGTAAATGCCTAAAGATATTCCTTCTTTGCTTACAGGGTGTCCTTGAGTTCACTTAATATTATTAGGCTTTATTTAATTACCTATGTCGTGTTAAAATTGAATATTTAAACTGTGTTTTTTGTAAAAATTGTAATGAGTTTTGTGTTCTTTTAATTGATTAGTAACACTAGTAACTTCATTCCCTTGAAGGTTTGCAATTTATAACACATCAAGCGGCCTGGTTAAATCTGGACCATAATGATAGTGAATTTCTGGATATAAATAACTATTTCAACTTTTTTTCCAAAATTTTGTCCTACCTACATCAGATACCGATTGTTACTCTGGCTTCAATTTATTGATTTATTTATTCACGCATTTACACATAGTCAGTTTGAACAGTTTATCGCTCCAGTCTCGATTTTTCGCAACGCGCATCAACAGTCTAAACTTGAACCAAGTTAAATCCACTTTACGAATCATCTTTAATCTTCCAATCCAAATCCTTATCATAATAAACCATAATTACCTTGTAAATCCTCTCCAAGCCAAGCTTCAGTATTTCCTATTCTAAAAAGCCGGAATTATATTAGAGCCACGCTGCGTGGGTTTGGAAACGATTTCATACATTTAGTATGAAAATGATTATATATTAGACATGTCCCGCGTGCCGCCGACCGATCGACAGATTGGCCTGGGATCGGTGGTGGGGAAGCGTGGCGACACGCGGCGTGGCTCTAATGTAATTCCGGCTTAACTTCTGTAAACCCTTGAATCGGAGTGAAATTATGCACTGGTGAACCAAGTTTGTATCCGCGCTAAAAGTTCGTGGTGTTCTAACGTTTTCAAGGGATACACCACTCCCTCTGGTGGTTCATTCGCGTGCTTCCGGTTCTAGTTGAGAGTCCCGCTTCTGGTAAGTCCACCTTCTTTTCTTCCGATCCTCGTTCGGACCATACCAGAATCTCACCAGGGCGGAACCATGACCCTTTGATCAAACTTATCATGACCATTTGATCAAACGAAGATGCCCGTTACAGGGTGAAAGCGCTAACTGGTCAAATAAAAAAAAAGTGAAAGTGTACCAAGTATTTTCATTTAACTTTAATTAGTTATATACAAATAATTTAATCATGGAATTCCACCAAGTAATGTCAATAAAAAATATATATCAAATTAAATCTTATCATTTAATTTTAAATACTAATAAAATAAAAGTTTGAGAAGCATCTCTATCCCCGGGATATACCTAAGATACAGGGTGGTCAGAAGTAATGCAATCATATCACAATGGGAACAGCGGGAATTTTGGTGTCGTAAAGTAAATGTATGCAAACTTGTTTTCCCTTATCTAGTCTGATTTGCTAAAAGGTTCCGATAGGGATTTACCTAGAAAGGTTTCATCCGAATAAAACTTGAAAAGTACGTTTTTTTACATTTTCCCGCTAAAAAAATATTCGCTGCGAAAAATATCATAAAAAGTACCTACCTACAATCGGTACAGAAACCTGACTAAGACTTAAATTAAAATCTGTATCTCATTTAATAAGTGCTCCGAGGATTAGAAAATTTCTTATATAAAGGAAAATTTTAATTTTAATTGTCTATTGAATTCGTTTATATTCGATTACTCGATCGTTTTTTCCACAAAGGGGTTCTCTTCTTCATTAACCTTCAATAATTTATAGTTACAACACATATAAAAATTTCTTCGAATTCCTTATTAACTCATTCATTGTTAAATTTTGGTTTTAATTATTTTAATTATGAATAAGCTAATAAAATATAAAATAAAGATTAAATTATGTATAATGTTCTTTTTTCAGTATTTTATGATGATATATCATTACAACCTTTTTTTAAATTAGGTTGTTGTCGTCCTAAAGGTGCGATTTGTTTTGTCCACCGAAGATTTTTCAATACGCCCAAATAGTACCTATCTAAAGGAGGCTTCATGCTACCGAATAGGTACCGAAAAATAATTTTCTAAAAATGTATTATAGCAGTATTTAAAATCGTACATCAAGGTTCACTAGTATAATTTTTTTTTTTTTTTTTTTTTTTTTTTTTTTTTTTTTTTTTTAAATTTCAAAAATACATTTTACATGTATTCCCCATGAGTTACAATAAACTCATTTTGGGCCTATAAATAATTACATTAAATATATATTTCATGCCAGAACACAGAGTTATTACAAACACAAAAAAAAAAATATTATTACAATCAGAATACAACCAAATACAAATACACTAATTATTTACACCTTCCACATACTGCCTGAGGTAATAGAGCTTTAGGCTGTTAGCCACATTATTAGAGCTTCGAATACCCTCAGGAAGCCTGTTATACTCCCTACAAGCCAGGTACAGCAGAGACTTTAGACCAAATTTTGTAGTACAAGTATCAGGTGGGTGTAGATTGTGTCTTTGTCTAGTGTTGTAACTGTGAACATCACGGTTGTAAGTGTATTGAGTATTAGTGTGGGCTACATTCCTTATGATTTGAACCTGTATATATGCTATTTCGTAATAAGGTATAATGCTGAAAGGTAAAATGCCGGTCTGTCTGTAGATGTCTTTAACGTGCATTTCTATTGGAAAGTGGATCATAGCATAATACAATGAACGTAGAAGAGGGGTGGGAAGAGTTTCTCTAAATCTATACAGTATACCTGCGACTGATGTGATCTTGGATTTGATGTGGTCATATTGGTGCGTCCATGATAGCTTAGAGTCAATATATAACTGTGCACTTGCAATTTTACTTAAAATGATTAATCACATTCATTTCAAATTAGTGTGTTTCACACAGGGTGAAAACGTTCCTTCAGTTTTCAGCACAAAAATAGAGCCTTCAATCATCTAAGACGCAAACCTCGCTTTCCTGACCTGAGAGAGCTTTTAAAGTCCATCGCCAGGAGGCAGTCGTGAATGTTTAATTTTTCGTTTTCCTGGGTGGACTTGGTTGGGCATTTTAAATGTTCAAAGAGCACACCATGTTACGATTTTTTTTCTTATGGGACCTAAAATAAATGGCTAGCAAAAATGCAGAGAACGTACATTTTCTAAGCGCATTATTAAACAAACAAAACTTAATCTTATTTTAAAATTTTGATTGATATCACTACTGTTTAACCTGTGAAGTTTTTTACATGATGCATAGTACCTACCTACATCAAAATCAAATAAACAATACAATTTAATAAATTTTTTTTACTAAAAATAAGAAAAATGTAATATTTATGTACTAACAAAAATCTGAAACAAATATAATGTAAGGAAAATACAAAAATTACTTATTTTATGTCTGAGTTTATCGAGTGAAGTAGAAGAAGGAAAAAAGTGGTTATTGTATCGAAATATAACAATACTGAATTATCAGTATAATAGAGAAAGAAAAAGGATGTAATGTTATGTTTAATACAATGCCAGAAGAATAAAGAATAAAAATTATTTATTACAATAATAATATCTATTAGATAGTTTTGGCATCGTCACTTAGGGGTTGATAGTAGGTAAGTACCCACATGACTGGAAATTTGTGATGGTTCATGCCACTCTGTATTAATTAATTCACCTCTTCTCTGCGCCTAGTGGTGCATAGGGCACTGCATGGGTACAGTGGACAAGAAAACTTAAAATTATTGATTCGGCATATGAATCAGTTTAATTCCTAGTCATTATTTTATGTCTTTTTTCCGTGTAGAGATAGCGACTTTTCACGTCATTATTAGTGTCGCTACATAAATTTCCAAATAGTTTTTAGGATTCCCGCAACTTTAGAATCGCCGGTAGGTAGTGTTAATAAATTATGCAAAATCTTCTCTTTGCATGGCGAGTCAACTGACAGACATTTCCATGAAACAATTAGCAACACTTATCTCATTACTGATTTTTATCCTACCAAGTCGCAAATACAGAAAAGTAAAACCCTTTTTTCACTTTTTTTTAGATTTCCATTAGCATGTGGATATTTGTGTAGATACATCGGACGAACCCTACCTGAATTAATAATTACATCCATTAGCCTCTCAGTCAAGCGCGGATCAATGCATAATTTTCGAATTAAATAATTAACGAATTAACAGGAAACGAAGGATTGACATGTTGGAAGTCTATTATAATATATGTAAAGTACATATCGTACCCAACTGATCGCACCTTGGCGGCAAAACTGCCTTACTTACAAACTTTTTAGAAAATTTTGTTTACACTTTACTGAAGTAGGTATGTATACAAATAGGTACTTATTTTTTTTCAACTCCAGCTTCAGGTATATTCCTAATAATTCTATTTCGATCAATAAATTGTTTTTGATCAATAAGCGTTATTGCGTCATTTTTACGTTCAAAACAACCTAAAATCCTTCTCATATCCCTTTACGTCGTATGTATAATTATTAGCAATGTTGAAGGTAGGTACTTTAAGACCTCGCCTCGTTTTTTGAAAAAATAGGTTTGTTTTTTTTTTTTAATATAGCCGCGTTATATTTAGTCTTTTATTTTTTTATAATCTGCTATAAATCTTAATTCGTGTTCAGGTCATTGTTACCTATCGTCAGAGTACGATAGAATTGATGTTATGAGGGGTAGAACTAAGTGACTATTACTTCTTGTAGGTATGTTTATTTATTGGTATACGAGTATACACAATTACAAACATACTACATACATATATATAAATGTATTTATTAGAACATATTTTAGTACATATATGTCCAAATACAAACGAATTTGAAACTTTATCCATATAATGATAAAAAATAAAAGAATCAAAACGAAAATATTTTTTTAAAATGTAACCTTTGCCCAGAATAAGACTTCTAGACAAAAAGTTTTTTTTTTCAATAAATGAGGAAATTTCAGTGTTTTATAAATTATATCATTAATTTCTATTTATTTATTTGAACCGTTTCCACTCAGAGCACCTACATAAAATGCTGATTTTTCTCCCCGATTGTAGGCGGGGGTGGATAATGGATTCCGATATTCCTCGAATCTGCTTGAAATAAATGGCCGCAGGTAGTAATATAATTCAAAAGCTTCTCGAATAAAGCTCTCTGCTTTATATGCTTACGTCGCAGGTACCATCGAAAGTCAAAATCAAACAGTAAAATTAATTTTTAGCTCATTATGGAGGAGAATAACATCACAGAGCATCCAGCTAAAGATATATCACTTATCAATCACTTAACCAAACCAAGAAACATTGATAAAATATCTATGCGAAATGTATAATGTCTGTTGCTTTATAATATGCTAAACTGTATGTAGATCGCGTATTATTATGCCTTTTTTTTGATAATTAAAACTTTTTTTATGATTGTTTTTATATTGTAAAGTAAAAGACTATGTTTCCATATGATACTTTTTTTCGACTAATCAAAATAAGTAAAAAGTCTATGTTTCCATGTTATAATCACTTTTATTTACAGAGATGAGGTAAATTTTTTTCAGAATTCAGGAATATAATGTTCGATTTTACTTAAAAACTTCAACTTCAATATCAATGCATAGATGGAGCTTTTAACGCGCTGGTGGATGATTCTCGATTCGTAACATATATACAAAATCAAAAATGTTACCTGGTGTGGATATTCGCTAATAAGCGGAATGGGGAATGTTGTAGTACATAATGTGGCCACTTAACCCAGCCAATGACAGACATAAGCCCTGTAAACGCTCGAATATCCACATTCCTGATCTTGAAAAAAATCTACCTCATCTCTGTAGGGATATAAAATGAAATATATACCTACTCCCGTCTTGGGATAAAATCCAGATTTGTGTACAAGTATTTGAACACGCCCAAAATGTTGCATTAAATTAAAAGATATTATTAAAACACGTCAGTCGGTTATCAGTCAAAACAGAGTTTAAATGTCGTGATAAAATAATTCAAATTTATTCCACGATTTCAAGAAATGACAATGAAAGAATGGCTAAAATATTTTCTTAGGGTAAATATTTCCGTTTTCAATTTTGTCAGAAAATTGCTACTGCAAACATCAGATCACTTTTGCCTTAAAAGCTTTCTTCGACTTCATTCGTTCTTTTCCCCAACCCTCAAAATAGTCACCTCTTTCTGCGCCTTTTATTCTCTATCACTAAAGTAAAGTGGAGGATCAATTGACTGGATCAAATATCACTTATGGTTATTTACTTAACTGCTTTATTTAATTCAATCGAATAAGGAATGAGCAAATAATATCAATACCAATTTGCCGCCAAAAAATGGAAGGAATTATAATGAGAGTTTCTCTGTCTCTGTTGGGATATCAATAATGTCTGGTATTATAGTATTTTACATTAAAAAACCTTGGGATAAATTATTAATAGGATGCGATGTCACGTGACCCGCGGCTGTTTCTCCATACAATCGCAGTCCTCGATTATCTCCCTAGAATTAAGAACTAGACCATTGATTTTTTTTCACAAGTTTTAGATATCATGATTGTATCGTCTTATTTTTAAAATGCCTAGTAGCATAATGGTAGCGCATTTGGCTACCGTCGTCCACGAAGACGCGGGTTCGATCCCCGTAGGCGGTCAACATGAAATATTTATATACTGTTCTTATACTCATATTTCATGTGTGGTACCTTGGGCTGGTACTGAAGCGTATGACTGATCATCTTACCTTCATGTAATAAAATGATCAATAATCACTGCACTTGGTTTACCGATGCAGTGGCCTATGCACCATTGGGTGCGGATAAGGGAAAGTGATAGCAGTAGTATTTTTTAAATATATCTTTTAATAAACAATTTTCAATAGCAAAAAAATAATACCCAAACATGCTTCTCGTCGGTTTCTAAAAAGTGTGAAACTGCATTCCAGGGATAACGTTTGTATGGAGAAACGGCATCGGTCACGTGACAGAGCATCATCTTAAGCATGGGCTTGTAAACCATTTTTTTTTGTGAATGCAGAAAAATAAAACAAAAAAGCACAAGAATATGGGTGCAATCCGTTTATGAATCTGATAATTAATAACAGAGATACAATCATTTAAAGTTTGATTTTTGTAATGATTTTGTATGCTAGGCTCGCTTATTATTTATCCGATTTACGAACGGATTGCACTAATGGTTTTGTAATTTTTCGCTCTATTTTTCTGCAATCACAAAAATAAATGGTATACAAGCCCATTACCTTTTCGTTTTATCACAGACTTCGATAAAATCTATGAAAATGGTGGATTTTAATTCTATGAAATAAAATATTATAAAAGTTTCTCGTTTTTACTCTGAACGAATCCTAGACAAAAATCAATTCCGACGTTTTTAAAAATCACATGTTACACAAACACACGCCGAATAATACTGTTAAAAGGTACCTACACCTACAAGATAGGTACTCAATTCATTCAAATAAAGAACACGTAACTGTCAAATCCACAATCCGTTACTTTTTGTTACTTCCACTCGGTTTGTTCCATATTTACTATCCTAGACTGATTTACGTGATCTGAATAAACTATTTTTCTATTTTTATATGTAAATGCACAGTTAAAGGGTGCGCATATAACAACTTTTTAGTTTGCTGATAGTTTCACATCTCACTCACTCGCATTATATCATCTTGGCCGAGGTGTGAAATAGGAATACCTATTATTAAAATCGTGTAGTGTGCGCTTCGCTTAAAAATTTGGAAAAACTTTTTTTTCCAACTTTGGTTTTAAAAAACGTAGATTTCAAATTACGAACAACTAGCATTTATTTGTCCTTTTCCACTGTGGTGATTTTTTTAAAAGATGTTTATTATGCAAAGTATTTATAAACATTACAGTCAATCAGTTAGTTGCGCGCTTAAATCTGAACAGGCAGCATTAATTTGTTTTTTTTTTAAATAAATAATATAGAAAACGACAATTTTAAGAGGGATTCAAAATTCATTCAGTTTTTTTTATTAACATACGTTTTAAAAAAAAATTATCACCCTATTAACTTATGCTCACATTGCCATTAGTAAAAAAATCACATAAACCTCACGATTCCCTTTGTTTGCCAACCTTTCCATCCAAGACGTTCCATTCCGAATTATTGAATATTTAACCAAGTGCTCGTGGTAAGAAGAAAAAGAGAGCCATCTGCATTATTCCCACAACCTCTCGCAAATTTGAGTGTGCAAATATGGCGTTCCACCCTCTCCACCACCTACCGCGTTTGGACGATCACTGCAAGCAAATTAGTTACACAAACTACCCATAAACTGTCTTTTTTACCCTTAGATGGATACTATCACAAAACTACAACAAACAACATTTGAAAATGTTTAAAATTATAAAAATATAATTTCGGTTTGATCAAAATTCGTTTAGTGAAAAAAACCTTAAATGTTCAACAGAGGCGCTAGTAGTCAGCAATGAGAACGTTTAGTGGTCAGCGTGAAGAGAGTGTTTTTTCATTTTGGTGAATAAAATGTGCCATCAAAAATAAATTTCATGAATAATTTTTTTTTTTTTTTAAAAACCGTGTTTATTTTTTCAAATTTCAATAGTCTGATATTGTGAATCTTCCAAAAAAACGTTTTTTTTTTTTTTAATATTATTTTTTGTGATGCTCAAATTTTTTTGTGTATTTTTTTAATAAAACTACTGCCATAAATCAATAAGACTTAATTTTTCATGTATGTTTTTTAAAAAGTCACGCAGTTTAGGGTCTTGAAAAAAGCAAATATTTGAAATAATCAAATTTCGGGACTATTTTAAAATTAATAGTCGAAAATATCCGTGCCAGAAAGTAGGAAACAAGTGGTGCAGCGGGATTAGAACCTAAAAATTCTAGCCCAAAGTTCTCAACTTAAACCACTAGACGAAATCCGATTTTAATTATCTGTATTATTTTGATGCATATTATCTTTGTATGAATATTAAAGTACCTTTTACGTAAATATTTTTTTTTTAATATGCTCCTCCAGAATCTTCACAATTTGCTCACAACATAAAAAAAATTATCAAGACATACTTTCTTATGTAATGAATACTGTTGGTAAAAACATCATCATCATATTTATTGCTTCAGTTTACAGCCTTCTTACGAAAATATTGCAAATTAATTGGTTACTATTTGCATTACTAATAATTCATATATTTTTACCAAAGTTAAGATTTTAGAAAAACAACACATTTTGTAGACCTTTCTATATGAGATTCTATCTAAAATATATTTTGTATCTACGGTTGCAGCAACAAAATCGCATTTAAATGCATAACCAGCTGAATTCAATTCCAAAATAAATTTGATTTCTCTTCAAAATATTTATTTTTAATTGGATTTCTGGGAAGCGACATTTTTCCGGGGTAGTTAGGTTGGAAATAATCATACAGTTTTCACCACAGTTGAGTAGGTGCTATTTCTTTTAATCTATATAATTTTTATTTAATAGATATTAACTTAAGACCTATAATATAAATTACTGACTAAAAAGTAAGTGCTCACTGAAACAAAATAAATAGTACATTCAAAATACCACAAAACATGAAATATCTAAAGCATTGTCTTTTTATGAAGTCAATAATATCATTTTCGTTTCAACTTTTATAATTCTTAAAATTTTCAAAGTACCTACTTAACTGAACCTTGCAAAAATTATCTTCCAAAATATTTCAACCACGAAAGCAGAAATACTCAAAATGTATCCGGTCAGAAGAATGTAGATGCTTCCCATAATGTGGCCCATATTTAGTGCAACTAAGTCATCGCGGAACTCTTGTTGTACAGTAGCGTACATCCATTCAGGGTCTGTGGTCCATTTGCTGATCAAACCAGAGTCAGAGATGGATCTTATCTTCGTAGTAAACCTCTTGGCAAAAGGAAAATTCTTCGCTATCATGAAGTTCCAGAATATCCCCTTCACTGGAACCTTAGTCACGTGCACGTCTAGTATTGACCTGTTTAAACCTTTTCAAATCCAATTTAATAGTTTTTTGTGGGTACATCAGACCGTACTTTTCGCCATCTGCTATTTTACCTAGTTTTACAATCATTTCTACTATTTGATGGCTGTTGTATTTTGTTTGTTCCTTTTCACGTACAAAAGTTTTCGCGTAATATGCTCCTCCATAAGGAATACCTCTTTCGTATATTTCCTCAATACTGTTAGGAGGAATTTCTTTTACATCGGAAACTAAGAATTTGTAAAGCCCAGCCAGGTAAAGATTCCTAATAAGAAATACAAAACTTATGAATATATAAACAAATAATCCAAAGTATCCCCTTTTGATGTTTACAGAAACTCCCATTCCTAAAATAAACCCTAATATATCTAAAGTGGATATTTTATTAATTTCACGAAACCATTGTACCAAATTTTATGTTTAAATCCTAAAAGAAAATTCGAAATTATTAGCGAACTTCCAACAATTAGCCATGCTCTCAAATTGAACGGCTTAAATATTTTCTCAATGTCGTCTAATACTCTCGGTAAAGGTAAAACTATTTTGTAATCGTAATTTTCAAAAGGAATCATCAAAAACAGGATGATGCGTTCTGGTTTTAATATCAAAGGACATGTAACGAAAACCATTTGGTCTTCGAAAGGCCTTAAAACAATTTCTCTACTTGGCCTATCATTAACTTAATACAACGACAACAACCTTTTTTGGGTGATTTTGTAAATGAGTACAAGTATTATTCAGGACATCATACAAGTCAGAACCATTATTGGTTATAACGATAAGATGATTTCGCTGTCTGCCTAGAATTAAACTATCATTCAAACACGATACTGTTATTTCCAAATTTATACTCAGTTTTGTTGAAACACGTTTGATTAATTTATTCGCTGTTTTATTGATGTTTTTGGTGATTGGATTATAAACAACAGCTACAAAATCTTTCATGTTTAAAAATTCAACTATATCAGCACCAGCAGATGACATTTTATCTATTAAAGATATTTCCTCGTCTACAATCAAGTATTGTCCCACTACCATTGTCATTAGCAAAATGATCTTCAATATAATATGCAGCATGGTAAGCTGTTATACTTTTTTACTTGCTCGGGGAATATTGTGTCCAACAACTTCAATTTATTGTCTTAGAATGTCACTTATAATAATTATACTGCGCGGAAAGCATTGTTGCCTCACTCAGCTTTCATCAGAGATAATAATATAGTACAGATGTAACTCTAATGTCATCACGTTTAACAGAAAGTAGTAGGCTTCCGATTTTTTTTCTTTTAATCATCGTGCATAATGAGTGAGTAAACCCAATAATAAAAGGAAACAATATCACAAACATTGTGCCTTGATAAAACAATATTTGTTATGGTTTACATGACGGAGGTCATCAGTTTCAAAATCGTACAAAACCTTATTTATTTATTTATATTTTAATGTTATACACGCAGTGCTATGTTTGGTACAATGAACTAAGAATTTTCAATTTGAGGTAATATATTATACAACATAACACCAATTGCAACAACACAATGTACAAGACGAATTTCTGAAGACGTGAAGTGAGCAAACAGTGGTTATGTTAAGTCATGTGTATGTGTGCGGAGTATGGTGTATGTGTTGGGAAATCTGAATATTTAAACGCAGGAGACAATAAGTAAAGAGAAAGAGGATACCGCCGTCCTGGCAGACCGTCGATGACCGTCCTACGGATGTATTCGGCGTAGCTGATGGATGCGGGCCTGACGTGGGAGGAGGCGAGAGGGATCTTGTGATGTCCACATGCTCCACATAGGATTATATCTTACTTTGTTTTCAACAAATTTTATTACACTACCCTTACTTTTCCAAGGATTCTGTTTTTTCGCTTTTGAAAAACCTACATCACTAAAAAATTTCTAAACATGTTTGCAACGAAAATTCAGTGACGGTAAAATCTGTGTGTCGATACAACAAAATAAAAATACGATTAATTTTCTCGAATAAAGTTGTCTCCAGTTATTATAATGGATTGTACAATTTGTGCATTATTTATTGAGCAATGGGAAGTAGGTATATGGTCATTATCAAAGTCTCACCTTTTTTCTGCTTTTATTTATTTTATGAAGTCATAAATTACCCTGGTTTATGAACTTAGTTTATTATTTTTAACCCTAGAGAGATAACCTTATTTTATGGTACTGAAAAGATAAACCAGCGCCTGAGAGGCGCACAATATTTAAAACCTATTTATTCAAAAAATTAAAATATATATATATTTTTTAATCTAAATGAATTTTCATATTATTAATAAGTAAATAAAACAAAAATGTTTATTATATTTTTAAATTTAAAGAAAAATATGTAGGATATTAAAAACCCTTTACAAAAAGTAACAAAAACCAGCAGTTTTCTGTATTAAGGTATTTTTTTTAAAAAAAAGCCTTTCGAGTGCAATGCATCGTCATAGCAACAAAACTGTGGGTATTACCGAGCAGAAGCGACCGTAACTCGGCGGAGATGACCAACGACTGAGTTGGTTTGGCAACACAAGCTTGCACGCGCTTCGGTTAGAAAAAGACAGCGATATCTTTGTTTCGCGGGCGCCTCTGAGGCGCACGTTATCTTTCTAGGGTTAATGGTATTTATGGTCCCGATAAACAGTCCAATTTTAGAATATAATGTTTGCTTTCTTCCTCCACATTCGTACATATCGACACATAAATTGTACAATACGGATGAGACAATTCCCGACTTAAAACAATAAATGAATTATGTATTCGTTGCATTCCATATAATGTCAGAATAGTAAACCGCATAATTTCACTGTGGATTGATTTAAATTTCTTTGTATGTTCTACATACCGTTAAAAAATATAAATGTCTCTTTAGTGACTTATTCTAACTTGTCAAAAGAATTTTGTTGCAGTGAATATTTTTTAGCACAGTATGAAATATTTTGTGAGAACACAAGGAATAAGTTATAAGCATGATATACCCAATTTTTTTTCTATTCTGGAGATACTTTCTAAGAGACCGAAATAACTTAACTAGGATGCTATTAGGCAGATAAAAAGTTGTGGTGGAGCGGGAATTGAACCTAGGGATTCCAATCCGCAGTCTGCAATTCTAATCTCTATATTTCATCCTGGTTAGATTCCATCATTTCTATTATTCATTTGTACATTGTGACAGAATAAGTATTTATAGTTGGTTGTAGTAACATTTTTTATATAGCAGCGCTAAAAATGGGATTTCGGTCCAAATAAAATAACCACCTAAAAAATATTAAATTGAATCTTCAACTTAAAATGGGAAGCATGGGGATTATTTCCACATGGGAATAAATGTTTGTTTACAAAGAACCTTTAAGCTTCTTTACATAAAAACATTTATTTCATCATCATCAAAAACACTACAGTTCTACATTTTTCGGTTACAGGATTTAATTTCATCTACTCGACAAAGAATTATATGGTAGGTATTTTTTCATTTCAAAGTCTAATGACATTTGGAATATGATATAATTATGGGTTTTTTTCAACTGAGCCATCCTCATCTATTTTCTACCAACAAACCACGTTATTGGTGGACATACAATGCGTCAGAGAGCAAGGAAAACAGGAAACCCGAAGCTGTATGCAGAAACCCACTGCGAAATTAAAAACTGTGGAAATAGAGGGTCAAAACTAAAGGCTAAAAGCATAAGATATCCTAGGACCTAGGAATAGGCCTTGATGGACGCCTAAAGTCTAATAAATCCAGCAGGGAATTACTATAGAAATATGATTCAATAAATATAGTGTTACAAATAAAGCTGCAGGTTATTTCATATTCCACTTGTTCGTTGGTCCTAAGATTTTATCGCAAAATATTTCAATAACAAATACGAAAAAGCTCAAAGCATATCCTAATAAAAGGATATAAACGCTCCCTACGATATGCTCCATTTTCAGCACTATCAAATCGTCACGAAATACTTGCTGAGTTGCTGCAAACATTTTGGCGGCATCCGATATCCATTTGTTGATCAAGCCAGAGTCGGAAATGGATCTAATCTTTGTTGTAAACCTTTTGGAGAAAGGAAAATTCTTCGCTATATGAAAATTCCAAAATAGTCTGACAACTGGAATTTTTGCTACATGCACATTAAGTATTGTTTTATTAACCTTTTTTAGGTTGGAATTGAGTATACTTATCGGATACATAAGAGCATATTGCTCTCCAAATAATATTTTATACAGTTTTTTACGAATTTCTACAACGGGTAAACTATTAAATTTGCTTTGTAATTTTTCATCCACAAAATGCTGCACATAATATCCACCTCCATATGGAATGTTTCTCTCGTGTATTTCATTTATAGATTCAAGAGGATTCTCATGCATTTCAGAAACAACGCAATTAAATAGTTGAGCCAAGTAAAGGTTTCTCACTAAGAATGTAAACCATAAAAATATAAGGACGAGCACTCTAAACTGTCCACTTTTAAATTCCAAAGGTACTCCCATTCCCAAAATCATCCCTAACACATCAACTGTAGATATTTTATCTGGTTTGGTAAATAACCATGACGCAATTTTATGTTTGTGTATTAAAAGTAAATTAGAAACTATCCACGAGCATCCAACCATTAGCCAAATATTGAAGTTGAACGGTTTAAATATTTTCTGAATATTATTTAATGCTCGTGGTAAAGGTAAAACCATGTGAAAGTCGTACATGTCGATTGGGATGATAAACAATTTGACAAAATCTTCCGTTTTTAAAATTATAGGACATGTTATTATATTAATTTGATCTTCAAAAGGCATGATCTTAAGCTCTCTACTTGGCCTATCATTTATTGGATGGACTTCAAAAATTACGTTAAAAGTTTTACTGAGTACGTTAAGAATATTAGCTTCGATTCCTTGGTAATGCTGATGATCCGAGTAATTAAAAATCATGAATGGGTTTTGGTCGTAGGATCCGCTTTTCATTGTACAATTATAGAAGTTTAGTTTTGATTTCTCTTCGTCATTTATCATATTTTTCAGAGGATTGTCGTTTAAAAAAACCTCAATTATTTTACGTCCATCGCAAGATTCCTCATAGGGTTTATAAGTAAATACGTTGAAACCGTGTTTAGTACTTGAATCAACAGCCACTATAAAAGTGTTCAACAAATAATATCTCCAACTGCTCTCGGCTACTTCATCAATACATCTGTATCCACAGTTTGGATTTAATACAACGATAACAACTTTATTTGGGTGGTATTGTAAATGAGAGCAAGTATTGTTTAGTACTTCATACAAATCAGAACCGTTCGCTGTTATCACGATAAGGTGATTTCTGTGTCTGTCCAAAATAAAACTGTCATTCAAACACGATACTGATACTTCCATATTTACTTTTAACTTTGCTGAAACCTCTTTAATCATTATGTTAGCAGTTTCTTTAATATTGTTTGTATTGGGATTGAACACAACAGTTACAAAACCTTCCATTTTAATATGATCTACTACATTAGCACCAGCAGATGACATTTTATAGATCAAATTCGTTTCGTCGTCCACGATTATTGCATCTTGTCCTGTAATCATTTTTACCACTAATAGTAATATTGCTAGTACAAATAATATGTGAAACATCATTTTGAATGCTGCAATTTTTTTCTCGGTATTATTTTACTTTTAATTTATACTCGATAATACTCTAACGCGCAATGTACCTAAGGAACTGTTATAATGATTTGTGTGTTTAATTTTACAATGCCCTAGTAGTACTTTCACGAGTAAAGAACTAGCACAGCTGTTATCTACAAGTATTTGGACACACTCAAAATGTTGTTTATAAAGTACAAGATATTTAGATTTAATAATAATTATGGAAAATTTTAAATGCTGTTCTTAATCAATACAGGACAACATTAAGAGCATCATAATATAGGGTTAAGAAAAAAAAGTACGATGATGAAAGTTAATATTATATAATTAGAACATGTGTAGTTACATATTATTATAATCTTGTTTGGTTGGTTAAAGTCTTGGAAAAAAAAAATTACTAAATAAATCTCTATATTTTAAGTATTCGTTTTCAGACTTTTTTTCTTTTGAATACAGCAACACAATTTAAGCTCATTTTATCAAATTTCTAGGAAAGCTGTGTGGCAATACAAGAAAATGGGAAATAATATTTCCCTAATAATGTCGCTTGCTATTACGATTGACAGTGTATGTAATTAGTGCATTTTAAATTGACTAGTCAGAATGATTAATTTGAACAACTTTGTCCGCCTAGCGGTAGTGCGTTGGGATTCCCAATGGTCGTCAATATGAAATATTTATTTTAATGTGAATATCACACAAAAATATTTTATATGCGGTGAAGCGTGTACCCACTCAATCTTTCCTTCAAGTAACAATTGATGAAGATTCACTGTACTTGGTGTACTAATGCAGTGCCCTATGAATCATTGGGTGCGGATAATGCTTTATGTCCCTATAGCAACCGTTGTGACAATACTTGAAACAACCAATCAGAGCTCTTGAAATAGAGTTCTGATTTAAAATCTTTGCTCTTTCACACTTAACCCCTTAATGTTATTATCAGCTAGTACTTACCCAATATTACCCATGTTTTCAGTATGTCTTTAAAATAATAGGTACCTTAAAGAAATTTAGTCCCAATAAATATATTACACATCGGCAAACAGAAATAGATACAAGTTACCAACGTAAAACATGTTCATAAAATTTACTAAATTTGCGATATATTATTTTAAAGATAGGATTGGAAATACGTAAATAAATTTTAACGGCTAGTTCAAGCTTACACGAGTGAACTACCCTTGGTATAAAAAATAATAAATAAAAAAATTGCCCAGTATAAATTAATATACCTTATACTTTTTTCCTATGGATGAGTAGATGAAACTTCAACTGGTTTATTGTCATTTTTGGTTTGACACTTAGATATAGTTAGATCTTTAGAACCATAGATGACACTAATATTTTTTAATTGTACTTCTATGAAATTTTTTAATAAATCTTAAAATATTATGTACACTACCTATTTAAAAAATGACAAAATCTGTCAAAGAGTAAATCGCGTTTTATATTCTGTTGTCAATAGGATTCGCTCGATTTTGTTTGTTTCAAACACTATTTAAATTCGTGAGTGGAAATTTAAAAAATATATATTAAAAAATCGATGTATCTGGAGGAATGCGATTAATTGAGCAATAAGATGACAATATATATTTTAATACCATAAGTATTTTTTTATAACGATATAAAAATAAATCAAGTTGGACAAACTTGGCAATCAGTCACGAAAATACTTCTCCTGAATAACAATTATTGAAGATGGGAATTTTCAAATTAATAAATAATATAATTTCGGATTATGTTTTTCTGGGTTATTATGCCGTGGGCTTTGCGTTGCAGACACTTGCAATCTGTATCCTGAAGGCCTTGAAAACCTACGGACTTATAATATAAGTATTAATATCTTGTGGTACTACTGGTACTATAATAGTTTTAGATGTTAATAATTCCAGGCGAATGAGAATTTATGAAAAACTTTAATTAAAAGTCATGGTAACTTAACTTTTGCTAACCCTCTTCCTTGTCGAAAACTGTTATAATAAATTATATAAACTTTAGTTGGTATCTTATTTCGTGATGTAAACCACTTTCGTAATTAATTGATATTTTTTGATGTTGGAATAAAAATAATTTACCTGCTGAGGATAATAAAAGTCAAATAGACAATATATATTTATATTTTATTCATAATAAGGAATATAATTTGTTCAAAGTACATAAATTACTACAAGATACACTTTAACTCTCATTGAAACACTTAAGGCATCTTATAAATATATTTTGCCTAAAAATTGGCATGTTAATAGATTTATGAAAAATACGCAATGCTTTTTTTAATATTGTAATTTGTGGGACAATTTTTATCAAAATAGTTCATTTCTTAGAAATTGAAATACAAAAATATGCTAGTAGAAAATTTACTTCGATTAATCTGTATATATTTTTTTATGTAAGTTTATATTAATAAGGCTGTTTTATTTTAGTCAAATGGATTTTTAAAATCTTTTAAATAAGGTCTGCCTACAGTAAATAAACAATAGCTGTATTATTTGAATTTTAAAAAATCACTGTAAGTTTAATAGTATCATCTGTTAAAATGTTTTAAAACAAATTAATATCAACAATGTTAAATAAATCTGAAAATATTTAATAAAAAATTAACATTTGTAACAATAATAATTATAATTTTATGCAGAGCCTTATTTTATGAAAATCATATTTAGTAAAAATGCGGATATAAAAAGAAATACCAACATAATGATCAATAACAATTAAGCTTAGTAAAGATCTAACATAGTGTTAATATTGTAAAATGCTGTAATATTGATGTTTTACATAAACATTTAGCTTCCTTAAATTTATGCGTTTTAATTAGGTACATAATATGACAAAAATAATTATTACATTTATAAATCAACCATGATATTATAAATTTAAAGACAGTGACCGACATTCATTAAAACTTATAAAAAATACATTCCTTGACTGATATTTGCGAACATACTTACATGAAAACTAATTAAATCTGCCTTCTTGTTTTATAATATGACAAACACATTATTACTTTTAGAGGAGCGTACGTCGTTTATTTAAAAATATATATATACATAGTATAGTTATAATAGAGGAGGGGGAGACAGAATTAAACAGAAAAAAATATTTTGCTTGTTTTTTAAATTTCCCCAATTGTTTTTGAAGGCGACATTTTTCCTAGCGTTTTCTACAAACCAAGTGTGTAAATTAATTGTATAAGATTGTGATAGGCCTTCTAATGAATGACATCCTTTCATTTTAGTGAGATTTTTACGTATATTTTTTGCTAAATGTACACATTGTACACTTTCAAAATCCGTGATAACTATAAAAAAAAATGGGAGACCATTGAAAGATGAAGGGTTGTCAAATTTAAACTGTCGTAAGATTATAAGGCAGATGCCGCTGCCTAAAACTGCCTCTCTCTTCCCAAGTTATTATAAAAAATATACTTTTGCCGAGATAAAATATTAAAGGTTAGTTTCAAACCAATTGACACAAAATACAAATAATGTAAAAAAAAAACTGTAAAGAAGAAAGTTGTATTCATATCTCTTTTCCTCGTATGGTGTCAAAGATGTTATGTACAATTTTTTTAATGCAAGTTAAGAAAAATTCCTGTACATAACATCAAGTTGTTGTTTTGGAATATATTTGTTTACATGTGGTTTAAAAATCCTAAATAAAATATTACGAAAATACAAGATCAAGCACACTTAAAACAGACTAAAGCTGTTTTGTAGCACTCAATGACGAAACATATCATAAAAGTGGTTAAAAACAAAGATTCCAAAACATAAAAAAAGTACAGGCGTTCAAATTGTTATGTTTTGGAATATTTGTTTACAGGTGGTTTAAAACGAGGTATAAATAAAAAAAAGTACAAAAATACAAGCGCGCTTAGCCTAATAATTTCACTCTCGGCACTCTACTCCCCGCGGTAGGTGAGCAGGGAGTCGATGAGGAAGATGCCCCCATTGATGATGGCCATAGAAGCCTTCGCCAGCTGCCGGTCCTTCATATCGCCCTTGTAGCTGTGCTGGTAGCGCTCGATGATTAGGGCCCCTGAGGCCACGAAGAGGGCGCAGCCCACCAGGGAAAAGAAGATGTCAATGCGGCGGTTGATGGGCGTCTGTAGCAGGTACCCTGGAATTAATTGTAATGTTTTTATATGTATTTATTTTAAACACTTTTATTTAATATAAAAACTATTTATTTACAATAATCAGTTGGTACGCATGATTATAATAATATAATGATTTATTTTGTAAAAAAACGCTGTTTTTGTGAGAAATCGCTTAAGGGCGTTGAACGTGTTAAGGGTCTATGTAAAGCCAATTAGCTATCTATCTAGTGCCTTAAGTACGACTTCTGAAACCACTCTTAAATTTCAGAAAATATTCAAAATAACAATCATGAGACAAATCAAACATTGATTTATGATGACAGAGATAGGTACTTTATATCGCTTCTTAGGACTGGTACTGAATCACTCAATTCCCGGAGACAGCCGATGGCGTATTCATTTATAAATAGGTCATCCTTTCTATAAGTTTCAGTGTACGCATATCTGGTTGTTTATTCCAATCCTTGTTTTTAAACTCTGCGAAATCGAGAGAAAAAAAACAACGAGTGTCTTGTAATACTGCAGTTCAGGCTTATGAAATGCTTAGAGAAGCTTATAACCTATAAGGGTGATGTAATGAGTTGCACATGGGGTTATGAAGGGTGTAATCGCTTCAAAAGGTTAAAATGAGTGTGGAAGATGAATCTCGAGCTGGTTGCCCTTCAACGAGTCACATGTTGTAAAAATCAAGGAAAAAAATAATGAAGACGGCAGAATCTGCGGAACTTTCATCATGTTGATGATGATGATCATGATAAAAGGAAAATATATTACCTGCAGCACATCCAGCCAGAATGATGATAAACCCAACGAAGGTTCCCGTTGTGAGCATGGAAATGTTGATATCACATTCGAAACTGTAGTAATGGATTCCGATGCAGATGCAAGTTAGAGCCTGGAACAATATAAACATAATAAGGAAATCGGTCATTTTTCGTATTCCTATTACACTGTTTGATATTTTTTTTTTACATAATGTATGTCACCGTGAATACTATACTGCACCTATTGCTCGATCACAGATCACTATCGACGCGGTAATAAGCGACGTGATAACGATTTCTTACCATGGATGTTTAACGTTTTCGCGATCACAATGGAACACGCGTTAAAAGTTATCGATCGGGATTATTAAATGAGCGCATCAAGTCGCGAGCTATTTCCCGAGATATATCTTCTTCGCACATATCTTCTTTCAATCTTTCTCGAGTGCCGTATTGCATTTAGCCGGCGTTCGGCAAGCCAAATATTGAGAAAAGCAGTCGACATAATAAACAATCCGACACGCGCGTTGACTTTCGTGATTTGACGTTTGATGTTTAGCCGCGATATCTATGGTGCTCGGCCACTCGAACGTGGTATGTACGTATGTTCATTGTGATCGGTCAAATGGTTAGCGTTAGCACGTGGTTAGCACGTTTTTAACTACGTCGATGGTTATCTGTGATTGAGCTCCTAGTCTTAATTTGTCGAAAATAAAATTAACATACCAGTAGCTCAATCACAGATGACTATCGACGTGCTAATAAGCGACGTGATAAGGATTTCTCATCACGGATGTTTAACGTTTTCGCGATCACAATGAAACATCCGTTAAAAGTTATCGATCGGGATTATTAATTACCGCTTTAAATATAGAAAATACGCCAAAACTGTAAGTAAAGTAAAATAATAAGCACAATTTATCATACCATTTATTTGCTTTAAATCAATTTGAGAAAGCAATAAAACGAAACATTTGTCAAAAACTATGCCTTTCATCTATGGTGCTTGGCAACGCGACCGTGATATTACCGTATGTTCATTGTGATCGGTCAAATGCTTAGCACGTTTTTAAGCACGTCGACAATCATCTGTGATTGAGCTACTGCTCACACCGACCGCGACATATTTGTCTAAGAATAAAAATTTTGAAGATTTCTTAAAAGTTGTCATTTTTGAGTTATTGCAGTTTAGTTATTCATGGTGCGATAGTGTAATCGATATTTAATAAAACGATTATTAAGGGAAACTAATAATATATTTATGCATTGTAGAGACCAGTGTCGATAGAGCGCCTCTAATAATGAATAAGTAATGAGTAAGTAGTGATAAGATGAGTTATAGAAATGGAATGTTTATGATACTATCAATATTCTGATGCGCAGCTGATGCACACGAGATATCTAAGTACAGGTGTAGTTTTGGTGACGCGTCATGACGTAACATTCCAAAAATTCTTTGTGGCGTGATTTTTGTAAAAAAAAGCAAACCTATGGCAGGTAGGTCGGCTGTGACGTCATGTGAAGAAAATGACGAATTTCGTGATGATTAATGATTATTTTTTATTGTGTTAACCACCTCAACAGACCAAAGAGCCCATAACAGAGGGGATACATCACAAACACCTAAGCTTGAGAAAAATCCCTTGTGATTTCGATGTACTCACCGGGAATCGAACCCGGATGCTTCGTATCGTGAGTCCAGCGTCCTAGCCATCACGGAGACCACCACCATTACTTCTATTAACATTCATTAAGTTAGTTTTGATCACATTCACATTAGTTCATTTCTTTTCCTGCTGACAGTGTTTTCATCATATTTACGTAAATATTTTGTCAAAAAACTTAATATTGAACACAACAATAATAATATGCACAAACAAAAAAAGGGTAGTTATATATAGGTTATACCTACGTACATATGTATTAGAATTCCTTATTTTATTTTTTTTTTGTATGAAATAGATAAATTTTTTTCCTTCATTCAATTTATTTGTCAATAAACATATTTCATTTTTCTATGTAAACGACACCTGTGCATTATTTTTTTACGATTTAGTAGTAAGATTGTGTAAATAATAGTGAGAAAAACAGGGGCGCCGCAAATTATGCCCAACCCAAAACCAACACTAAACATAGAATGACATAATGAAAAATTGATACAGCCTTCACCTATAATTAATTATTCGCGGAAGTGCTGACATCACATACTATAAATACAAAAACGTATTGTCTGTGAATCGTTTTTTTTTAAATTTTTATTTTATAAGTAAAAATATAGTGAATCAGTAAAATACAGTGATATTATACATAACGCCCTCTTTCCTGCATCTAAAATATTTTTGTTATTATTAAAACCCTAGTCTAATGGGCCGCAAGTTTTACAGATTTTTGTAACCATTTGCAAAAAGGGTTTGTTAAAAACGCTTTTGATGTTGAAGAGAATTAAATAGTTTTTGTACCTTTCTGCGAGGGTGTAGGGTGTCGGTACTTAACCGCCCTGAGATCGACGTGTAGTGTAATGAGTTTAAGCAATGGTCTATCATGTATAAGGTTGCGGGGTCTATTCCCGACGGAATCAATATTTAGTGGTTCAGTGAAGTCCTGGCCTCGGACTGGCGATGAAGCGTAAGATTGACCATCTTGCTTTCATGTAACAAATTTACCATTTTTTTTATTTTTTATTTTATTACGGAACAATAACAGACAAAAGGATACTAAATATAATACAGAAAAAATATAAAAATACAATTGCCCTTTAAAATTGTTCACATCATGCTTAATCGAATAACCAAAACATAATGTTGATGAAAATGTGACATACACACAATGCTTAGGTAAATATAACACACATATAAAAGCAAGAGTGATCACAAATATCTCAAGGACAACCCTCTCTTGAACCCATCTACGGAGCTTCCGAAGATGTCCATACCTTCAGTGCTGTCCCTGTGTATTACATTGTACTCTCTGCACATACGAGAGAGAGGATTGTAATATCCTGTATTGGAGGAAAAGCGCTCAACTCTGAAAATGTCTGGATTACGCAGTCGTAAATTGGCACGCAGACCGATTTCGCTTATTAGCGTTGTGTCAAGGTGACTATTTACAATTTTATGCAAGCAAGTGAGATTTAGCACCCTATACGCCATTAGATGCGGATAAGGAAAAGTAAAAGCATGTTTTCGGGTGGTGTCGTGGTCTATAAATCTAGAGATCGCTGGTTCGAATCTCCACTCCGCCAAGACCGGATTTAACAGGCCGCTTAAGCTTCATTGAAAATAGTATTTAAAAATTTAAGTATGTGCAAATATCGTAAAATTGCAGTCTGCAGTCTTGCAAAAGCGGGTGTCTGAAGGATGAAAGCTGCTACCAGAGCGCGTCCACTCTGCTTCCCCCTTCTACAGAAGCAGGCAAGCAGGTGCAGCTGAAGGCCAACCAGTAAATCGTAAAAAGGAGGTCAGCTATGGGAAAATAGACACGCTGTTCCAGTAAGGCTCTAATCAAATTTATGCTTGAAAAACGATCTTCTTATAAATTAATTTCTGCTAAATTAAAAGGCAATCCCGACCAAATATAATATATTCAGTTCGTTGTAATGAAGCACCTATTCATTTGCAATAATAGCGCTCTTATATGTTTTTTTAAAATGTAGCTTAAAAATCACAAAAAATGTAGTCTCTTATTCAATTAAAATGCTGAATTGAGGTGTCCTTCAAAAAACAGGTGAGAACACAATTAATGGGAACGACATCAAATTAAAGGCTTGGCCAACAGTCAGACTTTACAAGAAAGTTATGTCACTCATTAATTAAAAAATTAAAAATGCCAAAAGGCCGAACTAAGTGCGTTCGTTAATTAACAAAAATTACAGTCACGTGTCGTTTCTTTAATTAACTGACACATTACATTCTCCATTAAAATACAAATTGCTTAATTCAGTAATTTATGGAGTTTTTGGGCAGTTTTTGGGCAGTTTATGGGGGTCATATTCCCGAACGGAAATAAAAGTTCTTATTTCAAGATTTTCAGGTAAGTTTGTAAGGTAAAAAGAGACAAGATGGTTAACCAAAAATCACTTGAAATGTATATTTTTTTTCAGTTATGTTGTAAATCAGATTGTATTATTATTTTCAAAATATTATTACTGATGTATCAAGTCAGAAAAAATTAAGAAAGAATTACTGAAGTATAAATAATAAAATATTCCCAGAGACCAGCTGTCATAACTAGACAAGCCTTCGAACAAGAATTTCAGAGAATTGACTTTCCATACTTGAAAAATACTACTATGTCTGAAGTGTCTAGATACCCACTACGTCACTCATTGCGTCATCAATAGGCGTCTTCGTCATCACTTGACATCTACGTCACACGTTTCGTGTATTGGCCTTAGTGCTGGAGGCTTTAGAGGGTAGAATTTGATAATAAGAGGTGTTATGAAATGAACCCTAGGAATCGTATATTTTTAGATTTTTTTTATGGAATCGCCCCTTTTAGTGAATTATTGTTTGAAGAGAGAACAGAAGAAAATAGTTTATCTGTGTAAAATAAACATCATTGAGTATTCCGCCTGTCATTGTCAATAGTCGACACATTTATTATTGACTTAATGCTTAATAAACGTGACAATAAAATGTCTATGGGGTTGTCAGAAAATTCCGGAAACGAAATAGGGGGTGAAGTGGTGCTACAAAGGAGTTTAGCAATTCATTTGAAGTTTAAAGAAAGAATCAACATTTTTATAGACAGCGGGAATATAAAAAGCTTTTTTATTATATTAGGTCCTTACATATGAAATTGGCGTTTTGTATGGGAGGAACATAAAGTTGATTTTTTTCAAATATAATATATTTATTTAATCAAAGTATGTACCATTGCTATCTATGCACTTTTGCCATCTCATAGGTAGTTCATCGATCCCTTTACTAAAATAACCATTCGGACGGGAATCAATAAAATCTTTGAAGTCGGTTTGGACTGCCCCATCGGAGTTGAATTTTTTCCCTTGCAATAAGTTATCCAAATTTCGAAAAAAATAGTAATCTGTTGGGACAAGGTCCGGAGAGTACGGTGGATGTCTTAGACATTCCAATTGAAGCTCTTCTAATTTGGTAGTCTAGCGTTATCATGAAGCAGCAGTGGCCTAGAGCGATAACCCACCCTCGGTTGTTTAGCAGCTAGCTTTTCCATCATGGTTTGCAGTTGCTGACAATAGACATCTGCCGTAATCGTCAGGCCAGATTTAAGAAAGCTGTAGTGAACGACACCAGCACTAGTCCACCAAACGCTCACAAGTAACTTTTTTGGAGACAATTTTCGCTTGGGGCATGGTTTGGCTGGTTCGGCAGGGTTCAGCCATTGCGATGAGCGCTTCCGATTTTCATACAGGATCCAATTTTCATCACAGGTAATGATTCGATTCAAAATCCCTTCATTATTGTGCCGGTTGAGTAATGCAATGCAGCAGTCAATGCGCGTTTGTTGATTTGCTTCACTCAATTTGTGAGGTACCCACCTTTCAAGCTTTTTCACCTTCCCAATTTGCTTCAAGTGGATTAAAACAGTTTTATCACTAACACCGCAGCCTGCAGCTAACTCGAAATTTCCAGAACGAAAACGTTGGAACCAAAAACGCACTGTGTTTTCTTTTGCAGCACCGTCGCCATACACATCAATAATCCTTCGAGCCGTTTCTGCAGCACTGGTGCCACGGTGGAACTCGTACTCGTAAATAACGCGATATTTCAAGTTTTCCATTTTGTAAACTGAGTGACGCAAAGAAAAAAAAACAATTGAGGAAAAAACAAATGAATTATAATTTTCAAAACACGAATACTTGAGTAAATAGCTGTATAAATTTGGATTTGGAATTCCTAACCAAAGAGAAGATATTTGAGATCAAAGTTGCCAGTACGGCAAAACGCCAATTTCATATGTAAGGACCTAATATTAATTACCAATATTTTCGTAATCTATTGTGTTACTCGAACATATTAAATTCTCAAAAATTATTCAAAGCTACAATATTTTAGTAAGATGTATTAATCTTCCCTCCAAAATTATTTTCACTCAACCTTCGATCGACATTTTCACGTTAGATCAGTCGTAAACGCTATCGCACATACTCGAGAATACACGTTCTGAAGAACTGGTTGCGAATGGCGAATTATTTTTGCCACTGCTCCATTTAGTCATCTTACGTCACGATTAATCATTTATTAGTTATTATAATTAAGTAGACTACTATGGCGGCTAATGACGTAAATAGTGGATCATCCAGTATCCGGATCTTATGACTTAACGGGTAAAATATTTATAGATTTACACGCAATGATAATGACGTAAGTAAATGATGGACTCAAATATATTAATATTAAGAACTTACTACTACTAATTTCCCTTATCCGCACCCAATGGTGCATAGGGCACTGCATTGGTATTAAGAACTTAGCTGGGTCAAAATAAATCTGTTGTAGAAATACAAAAGAGCTAAGCCCCTATACACCGTGTTTCACGATGAGACCGCGAAACTCCGGAGGGTGATTAATTATGATATTCTGAGCAAAAAATCCTAATTAAGTTTTTCAAACAACTCAATTCTAATTTCTTGAAAAATCTGAAAAAAAAATTCTACTAGAAATCATATATTTTTTAAACATAGACTAAAGGCTTAGATTTTAGATCGAAATTTGAATTTTGAATGTGGGTACGGTGACCGGGGCGGGCCCCCTGCCTCCCCGCCCCCTACTACCCCGACACCACTAACACTTCAAACAGAAGTCAGTATTACACGTGTCGCTTTTTTTATTTCATTAATTTTTAGAAATGCCTCGACCAAAAAACTTTTTTAGAATTGTTTTCTCAAAATACCATGAACAATACCTCTCCACAGTTTCGCGGTCTTATCGTGAAACACGGTGTATATTGTATGTGGGTAAGCTCTCTTCAGCACCACGACGGAATGCGAAATAAAATGAAATTAAAACAAAAGTTATATTGAACCAGATTTAAATTGGAATTTAAAATTATTTATTAAATATTGGAGGTCTTGGAAACCTTTTTCATTCTTAAGAACCTAGTCAACCTAGTCATTCCAGGATAATATTGATCCTTAAAATTGATAATTAAATTTATTTTAAGGAAAATAAAAATTAACATAAAATAAATAACGATAGTAAAAAGTGAACTGGAGCTCTAATATTATCCACATCAAATTTCTAAATACCTTAAGCGCCACGTATTCCTATGGCACATACGTGTGATCACTTGCTAATTAAATCAATTGTGTGGTAAGTGTACTGTGTTTAGACGCTTAGAGTAATGTTATGTCTAAACATTTTATGAATCATGGTTCTAACTGAATATTTTTATTGTATAGGTATCATGTTCCACAAATTCTATTATCATACTATAATTATCTTCATTATTATCACTAATTAAATGAAATACCTAAATGATAAGACAATTATTATTAACGTCCGATTGTACTTGTGTGTTTTCTGTCACAAAAAACTGCGATTAGTGGTAAAAATATAAATTACAGAAAAATGAATTATTTTTTGAGAAGTTAAAGTTAATCGCGTTAAACTGATTCCCGATGAGAGTCAATAAGAAATATTTATTTTAATGTGATTTTCACATATCCTCAATCCAACGCCAAAACCGCGTTAAGATTAGAAATTGAAATTTGAAATTGTAAACCTATTTCAATTATAACGAAATATAATTATTTTCATAGCTAACAATCTGTTCAATAATTAAAACTACTAAAATAATAATTTAACCTGGTTTATATACAACTTTTAAGCTCAAGGCCTTAACATTTTAAAACAGCATTTCGGCAAATTGTCAGTTTGGGCGAAGACGATATGTGATCAAAATTCACTGCACTTGATGTACTAATGTAGTGCCCTATGCACCATTGAGAGCGGATAAGGGAAAGTAGTAGAAAGTAATAGTAGAAAAAACTTATTTCTACTTCAAATCTTTACAGCTTTAAAGCAACGTATCAATAATTTATAACTTCAAACTTTATCAAGTACCAGCAATAATATTATAAATTATTTGAATAATTCGTAAATAAAAATAATAGTTCAATAACTATTAAAACCGATTCACATCACTATAACTTACTGTTATCAATGCTCGTAGCAGATTGTGTCTACGGAATACAAAGTGGGTATAAATTATTAAAGTGACGCACAGCTAAAAATATATTAGATGAGGACTTACAATGTGCATTGAATAATTCTGTGATATTTATAAAAATTTTTTATGTGTATATATATATATATACATATGTATGAAAAAACGTAATCAAATGAACACGCGGTTGGAACTTAGAACTATAATTGTTTCTACGTATTACGAACGTATTGAAGTACTAATGCCCGCTTTATATGGGACAGTTTCTTGTTCAGAAAACTACACAGTTTCTTGTTCAGAAAACTGTGCAGTCTGTCAAACTTCTGTCAAAAGACACGCTAAATATGTGTATTTTTGAAACGCGATTGTAAGTTATTATCGTATGTTTGCTCTCAGGAAATTGTATATTTAGCTAATAATGTAAAATATGTTATTGGTTTTTTACATATTTAAAAGCATACAATAAACCAATGTCTACTTAAACGTTTACATAAAAAACATTGACTGTCATGTCAGCTTAAATCTGACACTAGCACACAGTTTTTCATGCAGTTTTAGCTTTAAGCTATCTTTATATGGCGCAGTTTACTACACAGTTTTCTGTGCAGTCTGAAAACGGTCCCGTATAAAGGTAAAACTGCATGAAAAACTGTGTGCTAGTGTCAGATTTAAGCTGACATGACAGTCAATGTTTTTTATGTAAACGTTTAAATAGACATTGGTTTATTGTATGCTTTTAAATACGTAAAAAAACAATAACATATATACATAATTAGCTAAATATACAATTTCCTGAGAGCAAACATACGATAATAACTTACAATCGCGTTTCAAAAATACACATATTTAGCGTGTCTTTTGACAGAAGTTTGACAGACTGCACAGTTTTCTGAACAAGAAACTGTGTAGTTTTCTGAACAAGAAACTGTCTCATATAAAGTGGGCATTATACGGGACCGTTTTCAGACTGCACAGAAAACTGTGTAGTAAACTGTCCCATATATAACGGGCTTAAGGTTGAAATTTCTAAGGGCGGGGGGTTTTAGAAATATAAACCTTAAGCCACTGGTTTATATATTAACCAATTTCGACCTTTGCCCTATAAAAGGTTAAAAAAACACTACGTATAACACATGTTTTTTATTTGCAAATCTTCTGTCACGGAAAATGTCAGTAACAAAATAAACATTGAAACTTGAAAAAAATTAGTAATATCAAATTTATATGACAATAATTTATGTGACAGGAAGTATGTAAAAGTACCTACAAAGCAGACTTAACTTTTTTTAAACAGTTGATATATTATTTTTAGATGGTCGTCTTTAACCGAAACCCCATTTTTATAAGTTTATTGATCTTCGATATGAGTTGGAATTGAAATTATAAACTAGTATGTAAATTATTTAATGAAATACAACTTGGTTCATCGGAAACAGAGAGTACATAATGCAGTATAAAATAAAACATAATAACTTTGAGAGTGATCGATATGTCAATATATTTATATTATTGCAATTTATTGCAGATTGCTGTGGTAGATTTTTTTTCTCCACTCCGTATATTACGAGTTGAATAATCGAAACGGTTCGATAACTATTTTAATGACTCATAATTAAATATTTCATCTAGTTTTTGTTTTTATATACATATGGTTTCAGTATATATATGTATAACGTACGTACGAACGAAAAAAATTAAATTAAATTTAAAAATACCGCATTTTTAATGCAGTAGATATCGAAATGAAATGTACTTATATGTAGAATTGTTTTTGTAGGATTATCTATCGTTTTAACCTTTATCGTCAAATGTAGAAAGCGTCGAATCAGGACCTTTTTAATAACAAAGTTCATAAATACTACGCATATTTGAAGTTAATTACATGTTCCCATTATATTTCGTCACGAATCTATTGGGAAAAATTCCTAGTAAAAACACCGCAAAAGAATGAATGATGGTATCGAATGTGGTAAGCTGCGTACAAATAGGTGACAAAATGTCGATCAATTGTAATAAAATTAAAATCTGATTAATAATTTACTGACCTCTAACTTTACTGAACACAGACTAGGTACCTAGTGGCTAGTGACTTCATTTTCATTATCAGTCGCCAGTCACCGGCCACCGTGGCCGTGGTGGTCGGTGGCCGCCCACACACTTCCGATTGGACTGCGATAGACTGATATGAATAGAGAGAGGGAATTCTATAATTTTTTACTAAAAAAATACTATTGCTGCTACTTTCCCGTAACCACACCCGATGGTGCATAGGGCACTGCATCGATACACCAAGTGCAGTGTATCTCGATCATTTTATTACATGAAAGTAAGATGATCAGTCATACGCTTCAGTACCAGTCGAAGATATCACGTACATGAAATATATGAAAATCACATGTAAATAAATATTTAATGTTGACCCTCAAAAAAATTACATAAAATAATAATAATGTTTAAAAAAGAAATTGGTAAATAAGATTTGATAATAAATTAAAATGGTAAATCACAAGACGATTCTTTTTTGTAGTGGTTGATAAATAAGCGAGATGTAAGAAGTTAAAACCAAGATTGGCAAATAGAGAAAAAAATGCGTATTTAATTTTTTTTAAGGTTTTCACGATTTGACTCAGTAAATCAGTTTTAGGTTCCAGCGTTATCTTTAGTTTTTATTATTATTTTAACTGTTACTTTTCAGGAGAAGATAAGATAATAATTTTATGATAAATGTCATACATTTCTAATATGTTTGTCGGTAAAAAACAGTGACCTTGACAAAAACATTAATTTGACATTACTTGGCGGAAAAATAAATTGTTGGAGTAGGTGTTTTGAAAGAGACGGCCAATGAAATTAGATTTATCATTATTTTTATCAAACCGTTTCAAGGAATTATTGTGTGTGATATTCAAACGCAATTCTATGTGAACAACCGATTTAAAACAATAGTGCACGTAATTGCAAAAAAACATAAGAAACAGTGTAATAATCGTGAAATTCGATAATATTGTGGGTTAGGTATATTTTTGTTTGCAAACATATAATTTTCAAAACAGTTAGAAAAAAGGTCAAAAAATAATTATAATATCATGCGAAAATACTTACTTTATAATCATAATAATATTATTATAATAAAAAAAATAAAGAGACAGTACGAGGATAAATTTTTAGAAGCAAGTTTTTTATGTTTATCTTAACAAAAGACATAACCAATAAAATTAAAATATTTCAATGCAAAGTGAAGTATTGAAAAAAAAATGTAATAAAGAATTATCAGTATCAGTTATTTACATTAGTAATTTTACTGATACTAGATTATTACAGAACAAATCATGACATAATCAAATACTAGCACGACGTTTGATAATAAATATAATGTATTAACCGAATTGGTGTGATGTTCAATTGAAAAAGTGAATTTACGGTTTCCCCTAAATTTAGAAGCAAAATACTGAATCATTTGACTCTTTTCACAACGAAATAAAATACTGTTGAAATGTTGTGTGAAAAAATCATTGATAAGTTATAATGTAGCAGTCTATAATTAAAACTAATAATAATTTTTTATAATTATCAATACAGGTGTGAGACAAAACTCGATGTACATAGCGGGAAACCAGTGAATCTACATCATATTGAAGTCGATTTTGTAGAGTAATTTTTTTTTATTTGACCCACAATTTTTTTCGAGAAATTGATTGAGTACGTAGTTTAGATTTTTTTTCGATTTTTTTTTTTAAAAATTGTTATCAAATATCATGTATTTGAACTCAAATTAATTCAATCCATAAAGAAATCAAAATTAAAAAAACGCGTTTTTAATAAGAATCGTAGCAATTTTACTTAATCTGCCGTACTTTTAAAAAATTTGTGAGATGAAAAAAAAAAATATTCCAGCTCAGATTAAAAAGACATTACACAATCGTCCTCCAAATACGAATGTAGATTCACTGGTTTACCGCTTGTACAATCGAGTTTTTGTTATACACCCGTATACACAGTCCGTCCGTATAAATAATAGTCCGTGGTCCCTATTTCAAATAAAATTCAACAACCTCAATATATAAAATTTCCAATTAACTAAAATTCTGCTTCACTAAAGTCCATCAAAATCTCACTAATATCAAAAAACTGAATCGGAAATTCTTCTTTTTGGAAGACTACTGTAGAGGCCTTTATGTAGGTAAGAAGATAATAGTATTTAAGTTTATTTTTTGTTTTTAAAAAAAAAAGTTTACCATGATTAGGGTACGAAACAATTCGCCGCAGTTTTGGCGTCCAGAGCTGCGAGGACGTGAACGTTGACAGTTTGTGGAATCCATATGCTCCACATAGGAAGCGGATGTGGTATGATAATGATGATGATAGGTACGAAAGGCGCCTACCAGTTGCAAATAATGAGAGATTTGAGATTAAACCAAGGTTTCGATATAATAATTACGAACCCACCTTTTTAAGATTTAATAAGTAAAGAATGAAGCCCACTCTACACTATGAATACATGCCTACACGATGTACACAAAATCAGGCAAATTCACTTGATTTTACACCATACAAAAAATTGAAAGTTATTTGTAAAACGTATTGATGTATCATAATCATTATAGAAAATATTTATTCTGTATACATATACTATATATTTTAGGAATGATAACGTGAAAAGAAAACAAAGAACAAAGGGAGAAAAAATATTAATTTCCATAAATATATTTCTTTAAAGTATATAGTACCTACAGATTTGTTATTTTTTTAAAATGAATTTTGTATTTGTTATTTTTTACACATGAATTATATTTATGGGGGGGGGGGGGGGGGTTTATTTTGTTTTTTGATTGATTGACTTTTTGTAAGAAACAATAATTGGTATCGATTTTAAGTGTTTCCTTTTAGAAGTTTAGGTGGCGGGGGTTGACTTTGTTAAGGCGGGGGGGAAAACACAGAGGGAGGCAACGGACACAGCAACCCTGTGGTATCGACTGTTCATCCGGGGCGAAGGCGTTTCGGCTGGCTAGCCATATACTACGTATGCCTCCCGAGAGCATTAACCATGCTTGCCTATTTTTAAACAATGCATCAGGTTCTCGGCGTCCCGGTCGTCCACTGTTGAACAATTCGTCGCAGTTTGCGTTCAGTCTGCGAGACGTCGGGACTGACTTTGGAGGATGCGCGGGATCCGGCGGCCGATCGCTTGGCCTAGAGGCAGTTTGTGGATTCCATATGCTCACCACATAGGGGAGCGGATATGTGTATAATGAATAATGAAATGAATGTTTCCTATTAAATTTCGTTGAAAAATCAAGTTAAAAATCCTAGTAATTATTGAATAAATTACAAAGTCCCGCAAAATGCCTCTATTTTACATAGGTTTGAACGGTGGTTTTATCAAGTTCACTTGGAAAGCTCAAAACTTCGTCATTTTTGGAGATGTCGAAAAACTAATTTTACTGTCGGCATTATCTCCTTAACCGTAACACATTTGCAACACAAAATTTTTAAAATGGGGACTTGCTCATTACCACGGAATGTAAAGTTGAGCTTTTTTTAAATATCAATTTACATATTTCATTTTATATCCCTACAGAGATGAGGTATAATTTTTTTCAAATTCAGGAATATGGATATTCGAGCGTTTACATGGCTTATGACCTGTCATTGGCTGGTTAAGTGCCACATTATGTACTACAACATTCCCCATTTCCGCTTATTAGCGAATATCCACACCAGATGTTTTTATTTTGTATTTAATGTTACGAATCGAGAATCATCCACCAGCGAGTTGAAGTTCCATCTATGCATCGATATTGAAGTTAAGTATTTATTAGCAAATTACTGTATTTATTAGCAAATTACTGTATTTATTAGCAAATAAACTTATTTATTATAAAAATGAAATATATACCTACTACCGTCTGGGATCAAAAACCAGATTTGTGTACAAATATTTTAACACACCCAAAATGTCATTATCAATATTTTATAGAAGTAACTATGACAACAAAGAAGTCAAGAAACTACATAACTTAAAATGCCTCTAGGTAAAATGATATTTTAAGACGTTTGTAGATAAAATTTTATAAAGCGATATATTTTCGCTGCACTTTTCTCAACTCACCGTTTCCCCCCCCCAACTCTGTAGGTACACCCGACGAAACCCCTCACGCTTAATACTAAAAGCTATACTATAATTGGCGGCAGTTTTACTACACGAGTTTCTGTGCAAGTCTGAAAACGGTCCCGTATACAGGTACAACTGCCAATGAAAAACTTGGTTGCTAGTGTCAGATTTAAGCTGACATGACAGTCAATGTTTGTTATGGGTAAACGTTTAAATAGAACATTGGTTTAATTGTATGCTGTTAAGATACGTAAAAAAACAACTAACAATATATACATATTAGCTAAATAGACAATTTCCTTTCCCTGAGAGCACAACATACTATTATAACTTTACAATCGCGTATCAAAAATACTCATATTTATTCGTGTCCATTTGACAAAAGTTTGACAGACGCTACAGTTTTCTGAAACAAGAAACTGTGGTAGTTTTTCTGAACAAGAAACTGTCTCATATAAAGTGGGCATAAGCCAAGTGAGTCTAGCTAATAAAATAATTAGACGCCGTGCGAACGGGTCAATCGATATAAATTTTTTTAGGTTCTATCCCACACCGCATGCAATATTTTGGCCCTTGTATTTTGATTATAGAGCAAAGTAGTGTCCCATACCAGGAAATACAACATCCTACACATGATGACATGATATCATGATTCCATTATACGAGACGCGTAATCTCATTCACGAGCATAACGTAACACTCGCGGGATCGCAGGAGCGTAATGACATACCAATAAATAAACAGATTATTCAAAATTAGCTCACTATTTACAAATAACGCATAAAATCCAAATATTGATGAATAATTTTCAGTAAATACGTATTTTTCAACAATATAGTATGTGCATAAAAATATATACATATAACCTACCGTACATCTACAGATTTGGGTATGACTTTAAAAATGGTTAAACACCTCGCAATGCAAAAAAAACGCATCACCCAAATAGTCAGTCAACCTGAATGTTTCAGGTTCAGTTTATTTTTCCACAAAATACGCTTTTTGAAAGAAACATTTAATCTCTTCTGATATACTCAAATATTTCAATTTCGTTCTGCTTCTCAAAATAGTCGGAAAGAACTGTTCCCACAGAAAGCAGGAAACAAGTTGTTTCCTGGAGTGGATTCGAACCTTGAGATTCGAAACTAGATCCGGAGTCCCCGAATCTACCACTAGACCACAACCCGGTTCACGACACCAATATTTATATCTTTTTACCAAATTTTTAGACACTAAACCTATTTCCGTTTTTCCATAACCGTTTTAACAAACTAATAATCTATAACTCATTAACAACATAATTTTTTATACAAACATGGTTTAAAATTTGGTCGAATGGACATTGCTTAAATAGAAGTCATCACATTTAAACATGTGTGCAAATAGAACGAGTAAAATTCGTGATATATACACATTAGTCAATGATTCGCATAAATATTATACCAGCAAACACGTATTTATAAAATAGGAATTATAAATAGAATATATAAATTAATAACTGTTATTTAAGCACCCCTTGCAGGACGGCAGAGTATTATGGCGCCAATGTTCGGAGAAATGGCGCCGAACCAATTCCCAACCCATACGTTCGACATTCTTTTGTTCAAGTACCTACCTTTTTTGACTATCCAGACATGTACCTTAGTTCCTCCTATACTACCAATCCTGCATCGCCCCAGTATTTTTAGTTAGTAGGTTGAGGGGATGAGGCACAAACTATCAAAGGAACACAATGTACCCCATATTTACACGACATGAATTGATTTTGGACAGTATAAATATAGTAGACAATGACACTATTTACCCTGTCTATTAATGAACGCAAATTGCAATAAAACAGATGAACATAGAATACAAATATTCAATGTTACAATCAGCGTGCGTGCAGTGAAAACATGAATAGAGAGGAAGAAAAAGGGAATGTCCCAGGACAGAGCGTGGTTTGGCATTCTATCCTCTCTATTCACCCCTTGAGTCGTTTTTTAACAACGATAAGTTTATTATGTGACTTTTTGACAAACTGTAATTATAATATTTATCAGCGATATCTGGTAAAGACCATGCCGCTGTAGTTTTAATAATAATTGGCGTGGCGAAATACATTAACAATATGATGTAGTATTAAATTAACCAATCCGAAGCGCTAATACAGAAAAACTCAAACTATGCTTAATTTTCTCTGCTTGAAATAGAAAATTCATAATTTTGAAAGTAAAGTTTATACAATAAGAGCCTGATAAAAATGCATTTTAATAATACTTGCCTTTTTTATTTTAAATATTGTATGGAATGAGAGGAACAAGTGAATGTCAGGACAGAGTGGTGTGGCTTTCTATCCTCTCTGTCCCTTTT